>CADCXC010000002.1:0-29554 GCA_902806595.1 Pyrenopolyporus hunteri | reverse complement strand
CGATGACAGATGACTTATCTGAGGAAATATCGAGTCTCGATCGTTACGAGGACGAACCGGGGAGCGTGGGATTGAGCAGAAGGTGAGTAGGAGACGTCCGCGGAAATAGATCATTGTAACGAACCGCGTTGGCAACCATCAAGGCGGCGCTGTCCTTGCCAAGGGCGCTCATATAAGTAGGTATTATAGGGATATATGAAGTGTTATGGGACTGGCCAAAACGGGTTGATATTATTTCCACAGCAGGGGTGAATCATACGTCACGGGTATATTAGTCAGGTAAAGCTAAGAACCGTATGAGCCTTGCGAGGTCGTGGTCGCCGCGATCGATAGACGCCCTCACCGGCCAAGTGGTAACGGATCGTACGTCCATAAGGGCAATTGGGAATAGAGGTAAGGGCTCATGACTCCATTACTATGTACGGCATGAACGCAGCACCCAAAAGGGGATAGAAATCGAGAGGCTTCGGCCGTCATCTATAGATGGAGTCGCCATCATCACACGCATCTCGGGTGTAATCTTTACAAAAAAAAAAAAACTTTAGATTGCCCGGACGCCTTGCCAATATAAAAAACGAAACGTTACCGAGTTGCCTCGACAGCCTGCTCTAATATATTTAACCCGCTTTCGATTTCTTCCTCGCTGATGGTGAGAGGTGGAACGAATCTGAGCGTGTTAGTCCCGCAAGTGATCACCAACAACCCTCTCCCGAGCAGCCTTTACTATCGGCGACGGATCTTGAGTCAACTGCAAGCCGAGAATCAATCCTTTACCGCGAATCTCGGTAATTAAATCGGGATACCGTTCCCGCATGCGCTCAAACTTCTACGAAGATCTTGGACTTGGAGAGAACTTCTTGCTGCAGCTTCCGATCCGAGAGCTGCGAGACTATGTAGTGGGCTAGGCGGCAGGCCATGGGGTTGCCGCCGAAGGTGGTGCCGTGGTCCCCGATCTTGATCTTCTCGCCGACGTGCTGTGTGACCTCGGCAGCACCGATGGGAAAGCCGTTGCCGAGCGCCTTTGCCGTGGTGAGGATATCGGGATGCGCCTCCTTGGGCAGGTGGCCGTGGGCCCAGAGAGTACCAGTCCTCGAAAGGCCACACTGGATCTCGTCGTAAACCAGAACAGCTCCTACCTCGCGACAACGCTTCGCGAGAGCGATGAGGAATTCGTCGCTGGCGACGTTGACACCACCCTCCCCCTGGATGGGTTCGATTATCACGCCGCACGTCTTGCCCGTCACCAGCCCGTCGATCGCTCCGACGTCGTTGTACGTCCCATACCTGAAGCCCGGCAGCATCGGCGCGAAGGGTTCCTGGTACTTGGGGTTTGGCGTCGCGGAGAGGCTGCCCATCGTACGTCCGTGGAACGAGTTGCGAAAGGAGACGAACTCGTGCTTCGTGCCCGCGGGCTCAGCACCTTGCCAACTTTCCGGGAAAACTTAATGGCGGCCTCGTTCGCCTCGGAACCGGAGTTGCACACGAACACCGCCGCGGCGTCGTGCATGGCGCCTGATGCGACCGTCTTCTCCACCAGAAGACGAGAAAGCAACCCGGTCCAGGGGTTGTGGTAGAGGTTGAAGCGTGCCATAGCTTTTTCGCCTGGAGCAAGAAAGCTAAGTTTCGGTGCGCGACGCAAAGGGATAAGGATAGGGATGGGGATAGGGATAGGGATAGGGAATGACGGATGGTTGCCTACCTGATCCGCGATGAGCTCTGCTAGTTCAGGGGGCTGTGTCCGAGCGCATTGACGGCGATGCCGGCCGTGAAGTCCAGATACTTCCGCTGCTCCAGATCCCACAGATAGGAGCCCTCGCCCCTAACGAATACGGGAGACGGCCTGGCGTACGTCGACACCATGAATCCGGAGAACTCTTTACTAAAGATCCGCTCGCCGAATCCTCCGGGGGTCGGGGTTAGGTAGGAGGCGTCGGGAGGCGGGCTCTTGGCCATTTTGCGACGCATTCGACACCGTCGCCTGTGAGGAGAAACATCGCCCTCTAGCGGCCACCAGTCGCCGGACAGGCAATCGGAAAGCCATACCACGAGTCCTCTGGTCGGGTCGGGTCGGGTCGGGTCGATACGGATTGGGGATCCACCTACGTAGAGAAGGGAGGAGGGCGAGATTTGGGACAAGCAGCCCGTCGAAACTGAACTGACCTGGCCTTGGATAAATACCGATGAAGCTCGGGTTGGAGAGACTCATCCCGCTAAAAATGATTCGTAGATGTCGGCTTATCGATAAAAGCTAGCCTAAATGTCTCCGATCTCGCATTAGTAGGTACCATCTTTACCACCTTACTACCTATAGTAGGAGGTTAGATGGGAAGCAGCAGGTTAAGATCTGTGTAAGATCTGTACATAGGTACCTGTAGGGGTGCGGTACCTCTTATACCTCTTATTAAATCGTGGAGGGTTTATGTCGCGACTTTCCGTTCTCCGTTGCTAAACGGCCGTTCCCCTTCCACTGCCTCATCATGACCTCGGAATTGTCGAATAAAATGTCGCGCGGTCTTTTAGTAGGCTTATTGATCTTCGCGACCTTGCCGGTCTTCTCGGGATTTCGAGAAACTAGATTACCCTAACCACCAAAAAGGGCAGAAGAAAAAGGGAAAAGGGGAAAATTAGACGGACTATTTCAGAGAGAATATATCGTATTTAACAGCCCCGGAAGGCGCCGCAAGAGTCCGGGTTTCGCATAACGCAGCTTGACGCTTCGATTACGATGGTTAACGGCCAAGATACTTCGCGGCTGTTCGCGGTTTAATCTTGTAGTCTTGCAATCCCGCAATTTTGCTGGCCCGTCGCCGTCGCCGTCGGCTCATCTAGGTACGTTTTCGGTGAAGATACCCATTACCTATTGACTTACCTCTACTCCGCCCAACTCGTCAGCTTGGCTCACACGGACGCGGTAAGCCTCACAGGCGGTCACATGCGATTCCTTCCAACCGCCTTTATCCAAGGCTCTTACAAAAATAATGCGCACTTATATAGGTATATACATAGGTATATACCTACCTACATACCTATATAATACCTATGATCGAGGAACTCAACAGGGACGAATACGAGTACCTTACATCAGGTACCTACATGTGCCTTTACACAGCAATGGATGGCCCATGACACGTGCTTCTCCAAATCTCCAACACGGGGGCTACCTACCACTACTAACAGGCGCGTAGACCCTGGCTGAGCCCACCCGGACTCCACGGGTCTCAAGGATGGGGGATCTCGAAATACCTAATCCGTATACTTACCTACGCTACATGTAAGTACCTAGGTACGCATTCACATACCTGCCTTGGTATATATACATCGGCTAGCGCCCCGGGTCGACTTTCACATGCCAGACTCGCGTGTGTAGGTTCTACGTTCTCGCCCCAAACGTCACCAGAGGAAAAGCCGACAGGCTCCATGTTCCATCCCCAGACCATTCACGAGCTTCCAATTTCATATCTTACCCCGTCGGCTTAGCCACAAACCCACCGGCGCTTCTCTTCTGACTGACCTACCTAGTTGCTTGCTCTCGTTTTACGTACCTACACGCATATATAATTCTCTAGCCTTACCGTAGTACGTCACGGATTTATTTCTACTCTATGCTTCCGACTTGGTCTTGGACTGTGTCAGCTTCGCCATCCGAACTCTCCGTCCCACGCCACGTGCTACGTGCTACGTACTACTCCTGCTACTCCTGCTCCCGCTACCTAGTTACCCATTAATCCCAGCTCGGTCTTCCTTGGCAGCAGATCGTTTCGAGGAACCTGTGCTGAATTCATTTCACGTGCTGTATCACCTCGCCAGAGTAATCCGACCAGATAGTCTAGGTCTAGATTGTTCCCCGTTGCTCTCTCTCTCGCCTACCTAGCATTACTTACGTGACCCAAGCATCTACCATAGGAGGTAGTTATGTCGAGCATCGTACCTTAAGAGTGCCATACTTATAGCTCCTTGAAAGCCTCGATCCCACCAACTCCCCTTTCCCGATGTTGAGTGCAGGCTCCTACCGCACAGCATGATTGACCACGTCCTCGGCAAACCTTCCGTAAAGTCGCGTAGGCTCCAGGTGCTTGCCGTGCTAGCGTTCTGGTCCTTCTATCTATTCAAGTAAGAGCGGCGGTAAACCCAGCCCTGACACGCGTAGCAAATCGTCTCGCTAACTATAGCACAGAGGCAATCGACATGGCCCGCCGCTTGCTCGGTATTTGTCCCGGATCTCCTCGAGGGTCCTGACGACGTGGCAAACCGTCGTCTTAACCATGATGTATCTCTACGCCGCTCGAAACTTCAGCACCCTCGTCGGCCTCGCCAGCCCGGAGCCGATGGCAAACATGTACGATGCAAAATACTTCCGCGCAACCTGGGTACTGACTGCGCTCGACGCGGGCTTTGGACGGCCATGAAGATCCGGAAGAAGTGGATACGAGACATAGCTAGCCTGGTCTTCTCCCTCTTCTACCTGGTGGCGGCGGAACGCGCGGACGAGAAGGTCAGGAAAGTCAGGGGCGCTGACCATCGATCACCTGCGGGTTAGCTGGAACAAGGGGACGACGCCGTACCTGCAGGCCGTCCAGAACCTGATGCGGCCCCGCTTCACGCGGTGGCCTCCGCGGGCGATCCGCATCCCCCGACCTAGCACGAGCGACTACAAGGAACCCGTCTCCGGTTGGCTATATTACGACGGGCCTGTCTCGGACTTGGAACACATCAACAAGATGATCCTAGATATCCCCGGGGCGGCTTCGTTGCCATGGACCCGCGATGCAACGACGACAAGCTCTTCGCGTGGGCCGGGAAGACGGGCCTTCCGGTACTTAGCCTCGATTACAAGAAGGCCCGGAGTTCCGTACCCCTACGCCCTCAACGAATGCTTCGACGTGTATACGACCATCGTCAGGAGCAAGGGGCGCTGCGTAGGAATGTCCGGGGCGGAGATCCCGAAGGTTGTGGTAACCGGCGACAGCGCCGGCGGCAACCTCGCGACGGCTATGACTCTGATGATAATCGAGAGCGCCACCGGCAGGCGCCGGTCCCTGATCCAATCGGAGCTGCCCCGTCCCGTAGGTCTCGTGCTCTTGTACCCCGGCCTGGACATGAACATCGGCAACTGGATGTCCGACGAGCAGATGTCTCTCATCAAGGACCGGCGGACGCGGGTGACGAACAAGGACTACCTGCGTCGGAAGAACATGCAGTACAACGACCTGGTCGGCACGCCCCACCAGTCCGACGACGAGGACGAGCTCCCCGGACCGGCGTCCGAGACTGCCGACCAAGTTGGGCGTGGACGGGGACGACGGCGGACGCAGCCCCCAGCCCGAATACTCCCACGCCAACCGCCAGGCTTGGGCAAAGCCCTCCCAGCCCCCGGTCTCGGCCTCGAACTCGGATTCCAAGTCCATGTCCCACAGACCCGAGCCGATGCGGACGCGCTTGGCCATGGCGTCCATGATCTCTTACTTCAACGACCGCGTCCTGACCCCCGAGATGATGCGCGCGATGATAATCCTGTACGTCGGGCCCCACAACCGGCCCGATTTCTCCCAGGACTATCTCTTGTCCCCCATCTTAGCCCCCGATTTTCTGTTGCAGAAATTCCCCAAGACGTACTTCCTGACCGGCGAGCGCGATCCTCTAGTGGACGACACGGTGATCTTCGCCGGCCGCCTACGCCGCGTTAAGCAAGCCTTCCATTCGCGGCGCAGCTCTCAGGGTATGGGAGACCTGGACGATATCACGGACTTCGACGAGAAGGACGCGGCGGAGGTTGTCCTGATCCCCGGAATCAGCCACGGCTTCACGCAGTTTCCGTCGCTTTACCCGCCTGCGTGGAAGCTGATCGACCGCTGCGCGCGGTGGGCGGTAGATCTGCTCAACACCGCAGAGGCCCGCACGAGGCGGGAACAGCAGCAGCAGCAGCAACAAAAACAACAACAACGTGGGCGACCGCAGCGCCATCACGCGCGGGCCGCCGAATCCAGCGGCGACGAAGATCGGCCGCTCGAGATAAATATGACCAAGATGCGATCCCGGGCCGTCACCAACGGGCCCAAGACGAAGCCAGACAGCCCGGAACGAGACGAACAGGCAGCCGGCGCCGAAAAGCCGAATGGAAACTCGAAGAAGAAGAGGTCCAACGGCCGAACCGGATTCGGACAGAAATCTAAGAGCATCGTTAAGCTAGATAGCTCGGATGACCTCCTCGGCCGACGCATGCAGGGCTCGCTGGTCCCTTGACGGGAGCGCACGAGGAAGACTAAAGCGCTATTTTAGTGGTAATGTTGACAGACTTAGCCTTAGATTACTATATTGCGAAAGGTCAGCGGGGTTTCGACTTTTTCGAGAGATAGGGGTTGAGTCGTCACTGCTCAGGGGTAAGCACGCCAGCGCGCGCAGAGCCCGCAACTTCAAATCGATGCCCACCTGCTCGGAGGTCCCTAGTTCGGACACAGAGAGGAATAACATGTGCCCATAACTTACCAGCATATTATAGATCACAGGCTTCTAATTATCCAATTCCGGATACCTAATCAAAATTCGGGTTTCATTAATTTGGCGTCTTACGAGTACCCATACAAGTCCATACCTGGGTACCTGGGTATTAAAGCAGCACGTACGTCTATTAGGTACTCGGGTCGAGGGTTGGGCAAGCCCGCTCAGCTTCGCCCTGGTTGTATAAGGGTGTAGACGCCCGTCTAGAGCCTGCTCCTATACGTCTGCCCTTACCTAGGCAAGGTATGTACCTAGGTAGGTAGTTACCTATAAGCCCCTGCGGCCTTGATTTCATTCAGCCCATTACCGTGTCCTACCTGGCCGCCCTCAAAGCTACCTACCAGGTACCTATGTAGGTTAGTAGGCATATAGTAGCCTCTCCTGAACGCGTTCGACATACATAACTCCAAGCACCTAAAGCGGGTTCCGGATTCATTCTATACGTCGCTTGATTACAGCTAGACGATCCCTACCAATGTTGTATATCCCCTGCAGCGGAATCCGGCAACAATGAAACCAAGACGGGACGCGACTATAGTCGGCGACCATATCTGTCATGTTAAAGGCCGAGCGGCTGGCTGAGGAACGGTTCACCAAAAAGCAGCCAACCCCGAGAAAGAAAATTCGGCGACTCAAGTAATTGCCATGCGGAGAGAGGAACCAGACACGTCATTCTCTACCTGCACCTTTACCTGCGACCAATAGTTGAGAGCACCGAAATGACAATCAAACGAGCTGAGCCAACGGTAAGCGGGTTAAGCACATCAACCTTGGTGACAATAAAGGTTATAAGTCGCCGAAAACAAAATCTCGAGCCAATAGGTATAGAAATATCCCGAGTGCCTAGGTACCTAGGTAGGTAGGTAGCTGGGGGAGGTGTCCTTATCTACAACACACCCGACGTATTCTGTTAGCTCGATAAATTCTTTCCAAGGGCCCGCCCTGGACCCCATCGTTCCCTCAACGGCGAAGAAATCGCTACGGAGAGAAACCTACCCTCCGGAGAAGTAGAGAAGGAACTTTAGCTAACCCTAATAGTGGGCGTCACCTAGGCTCACCAAAGGACCCGTTAGAAAACACCGGGCTCGTAGGGCTTCGCGTTCACGCGAAGGGCGACATTCGCGCGGCTCCTCATCTTGGGTCGTAGCTATGCGCATGAGGCGATTCTGAGATTGTTAAAAGACACCTCAACTCGTGCATCTCACCAGTGAGAGGATTTGAAAGGTATTATATGCCTGGTGCAAATTTCAACGGGGATCCAACAGCCCATCCTAGACAAGCGGCAACGTGATCCAGGGTAAGGCGGACGATGGAAACCAGGTGGTATACCAAACTAGATCGAGCAAGTATCTTGGAAACACTGGAGTCACGGCTGTCAGAAAGCCAAAGTTCGCAGCACGGGCCCCAAGTACAGCTCTTTCGCGTCGATCCGCCACCCAAGTCAGCCGCGTCAACGTTCGTGATGCCGCGCTGGAGATCAAGCGAGGGGCTCCATCGTACGTATCAGCCTTTAACTACCACGTCGAAAATGAGAGGCGTTTCTCACCTATTATGCCCTAGGAGAAGAGCTAGCGGAAGATACCCCTTAGTAACTCCTACGGAGGACCTTATACAACTATACAACATGCGGATTCAGATTATGCAACGTATCATCGATCAACTCCGCGTGGCCGGAAAGGAATGCGAGCGCTGGGAAGATGATGCGAGAAGAGCGCGCGAGGAGCTAGGGAAGGCGAAGCAAAAAATCTCCACGCTCGAAGATGATCTAGAGCAGACTCAAGAGAGGTTAAGGAGCATCGTCGAGGAACGCGACACGCCCACCGCAATTACAAGCGGGGAACGGCAACGTAAGACGATCGAGGCCGCTGGTGTGGGCCTCGCAAAATGCCTCGCCGATCTAGAGGCGCAAGGCCACGCCGGCAACGATATCATTCGCCTCCACCACATCGCCTGGGGCACCGAGTCAATCAACGACGCCCTTCTTGAGCGGCGCCTCGTAGACTGCGCCGCGCAGAGCTCCAGCATCCTCGCTACTCGCGACTTTGTCGGCCGTAGCACGGGACCTGGCCAGAGGAAGACGCTGATCATCGCGTACTCGGTGCCCCCTACTTCTCCGATGCGGTGGCTTATCATCGACGAAGGCCACGAAGGGAGATTTGACGTATGATAGGACCTGAGGGTGCGTTATACGCGAATAGGGGGCCGACGACCACCGGCTGGCTTCGTCGGGGGCAGCTATATTTGGGTGACCCTATGCAATTGCCCCCGCTCGCCCCGTAGACTCAAAACTCCTGTATTACTAGGCTAATAACATACCTACCTACCTCATTACTCACGGGCGCGGATGATCGTGGTTGAATGTTATCTTCCCGCCCTATGTTCCCTCAACTAGGGGTGCAGGAGGACGCTCCCGAACCAGGGCAGTATAAACGAACAAACCCTGCGGTATGCCACGCTGTATGCGTAGTCGGCGCCTGATGCCTTCCCCCCCCTTCCGTCATCGCAGCCTGTAATTATTTGGTTTCTAACGGCTCATATGATAACCGTACGAGCTGGAGGTCATTCAGCAGGGCCGGGGCAATCTTCGTTCGTCTCGTAAGCGCTCTTCTGCACCTACGTTCTCCTTATCATCCCGCCGTCTTAACTGACGCCGACAGGTAGGTAGGATATATTAAGGTGAAGTTTAACGGCCTGCCTTATAGCACTAGCTAAGTGAGATCGGAGAAGCACACGGATACTTACCTAGGTAGGTATCCTACAGCATCAAGGATAGGTAAGCAAACACGTATGTATCAATATAGTGCTACAAAGAGGGCGGTAACTAATGTTGAATTTGATTGTTCGTCCCCACTGGACTAAGTAAATGGAACATACGAGGTCTTCCAGTACCAGAGATCCAGGTCTGCGTAGCCCCTAATTGGAGGTGAACGATGACTAAATTCATCAATGTACCCAAATCAATAATCTTACCCGTTACGCACATTAATCCAACTGAGGAAGTAGTTCTCGAGAAGGCCAGTTTTTTCTTTACCGAATTTCTATCCTCTTCGGTACCTATCCCAAAAAGGTTCGCCCTCAACCTTTTGCTATAACGTAGCCATCGGTCATTATCGTACGCCTATGTACCTATTACATATTCCTCAGTGGTATCATATCTATATCACAAAGCCGCTGACACGTCGTGTTCCTTTGCCTTCAGCTATCGACTACTGTTCTGGTAGGGCAAGACACCACCTGTGAAAAGGGCCTAGTAATAAGGGAGTTAGGTATGCCTCCAGACCAACGATCCTGCGCGATCCCAGAAAAGAATGAAGATCCTTAGTAGGTAGGTACCTGGAGGATTATCTATAGATATCAACCGTACCACCTCTAGAAAATTCGTAAACTTGATTCGGCATACCCTCTATCTTGTAACCTACCTAAGCTAGTACCTACCTAGTATAGTATATAGGAGTTTACAAGATATCGGTAAATCGTACAAGCTAAGGCTTATGCATTTGTACGCTATAGGGGCAGCCGTGTTACTTTAGATATCTCATTAATCATATCACGATGGGATAGATGGTTCGGAACCATAGCCACGCTCTCTCGTTTCCTTTCAGCACCGATCGTCTGATATGGGGATCCGTAGCCAGTAGAAGACTACGACTCTATTCTTACGGGGGGCTAGATGCTTAGGCCTCGGCCGACTTAGCACAACCGTAAGGGCTACATGGCACTCATTCCATCTTCTTCATTTACCCATGTCGAGCTAATTCTACGATCCTTAGATGCGGTCTTAGGCGCAGTGTAACCCGTAACATTGCACCTGGTTATATCATACGTCTTGCCACCGTCGGTCAGCTTCCGTAGGCCCAATAGCCTCGTGCTTTGAGCTCTTGAGATGTCGCGGCCGAGAGCTATCTGTGTCGAAGAGTACTACGTCTCACAATAGTATCGCACTTTGTTACCCATTTATGGGATTTGGCGACGCAAAACTTGGGGTTGCCCCGGCTTAGCGTATACTAGGTAGTGGTAAGGGCACGTGAGCTAGGGGTTGAGCGGTAGGATATACGGATTCAAATTCGTCTGTAGGTATGTAAACTCGTTAGATGACATCTGTTAAGTATAATCCGCATCATTCCTTATAATCCTGCTCTCGTTCTTAGCCGATTGTCGTCGACCGAGGAACAACAACACGGGGCCCCCGAATAAGGTTAGTCGACGGAATAGCATTAAATCTGGTATACAACATAAGTAAATGCTAGTAGAGCTCTGTCTAGAAACATGACCCGCGCGGGGGAACATTAGGTATCTAATTGTAGACACCTAGATGAAACGTTTCCTACGAGAAAGTGCTTGGTCTTTTGCAATCACACCCTAGCCTCCGTGGAGTTGAAAAGGCCGACGCCGGTAGTGAAACGTGTAATGGTAACAGGAGGGAATCAGTATGATCTGTCTCCTTGGGAATGAGTAAAAATACGCTAGGAATAGTGCTAAGCCGACAGGCATTCTCGGCGAGAGAAAATTGTAACCTTGCCGGTTAGTATGCTAGGATTCGCCGCCTGCGCTGGAGAGGTAGTATGTAGAGAGAGAATTGCTATTTTAAGAAACCTATAACGGACATCTGCATGTGTCGCTTGATCGCCTCGTGTAGGTATTCTCAAAATCTTCGCTCCACACCTTCTAACAAGGCGATACTACATCCATAGATATCCACCGCTACAGCTACTTGAATATACATATTTCTGTGGGGTCGTCGAGGTTCGGTAAGGGCTTATCCGAGGATGTGAGTACCGATTTACTGAAGTAGGTAGAACGACAGGCTAACCGTATAACGGCACGCTGTTTTTTGGCAGGGCTGGTTCTCAATAGCGCGTGGCCGGCCTAGCAGCCTCGCTCGATTTGTTATGGAATCTAGATCCTAGGTAGGTAGGTAGGTGGCGGTATTAAGTTCCTATCGGGCTCGAGGCGCCGCGGTAGCACCCCGAATATCGAGCTGAACAAAACATCCTGGTAGTCGAACTAGAAAAGAACAACGCAACCCGGCACCCTTGCCGTTTCACGATTCTGCGTCTCGCAGGAGGGTGTGTAGCGTAGAACTCCTTCCACCATGCATTTACCAATGAGAGGCTCATCGAAGGAATTCCGTCACCTGTCCCCGTCTGCGTCGTCCAACGGGGGCGTCCAAAGCAGGTCATCGCCAACGTGCATTAACACATCAAAACCCCTCATAGCCGACAACGGCCCTAGGGGCGCACCTATAGAGTAACCTTCGCGGCGACCCCCTCGGCGGGCGGAACTGGGTCGAGAGAAGCGATCACCCTCTGCTTCGGTCCCGGTAGATTTCGAGCTAGACGATCACGGCATACGCTCCCACGCCAATCCCAAGTTGTATATAACGGCGACTATCTATCTATCTTTGACCGGGGCTGCGTACGCACGTATAAACCTCTTAGCAGACGGGTGACCGAGAATCCTTTTTGAGACTACCTACGCAAATAGAGCTGAGGCCGAGGCAGCTCGCCTAGAACCGATGCTGTGAGATTTTAGTCTTATGGAAGCGCATATCAAGCCCTACCGCCATATAAATAACACATGGAAGAGTGTCAGACGAGGCTTCAAGAAGCCTGGCACGCGTCTAGTAAGTTATATCGGTTATTCAGTTAGTCTAAGCTGACATGGGCCTATGGAATCTAACGTATGACTACCTACCTAGGTACCTACTTAGGTAGGTAGGTACCCAACGTATCGAATGCGCGAAGGTGATTTGCGGCTAGACCGCCAAAACTGCAGATAGGTATATGAGGCCTGTCTACTATACCCGTATGCTCCTAGGTATTATACACGTCGCGGTAACATTCGCAACGGAACGGCGGCGGACAGAGTGAGAAGTGCATTAGTTGTTATAGTCGACGCGAGCGTGACCTATGTTCAAGAGGCTGCCATATACACGTATCATGCATGTACGACTAGGTATAGAGCCTATTACGACGCTGAGAATCTGCCGCGATCCATCCAACCCCGTTCTCGTTTATATCCCCCTCCCAGTGCATTCCAGGCCGAAATATGATTGCTAAACGTCAGTGACCTTGCGTCGTCCAGCCTTAAACGCAAACGCAACGATATTCCAACCGGGCTCTCCTAGCCCAACCAAGCCTCCCGGGCCTCCCCGACATATTTCATGACATGTAACGATTAATTAACCTCCTTGGGGACCAACATACGCTAGAACCTGACTGGCTTAGACGTAGTACGTCGAGCGTCCCCTTAGAAAGGGGTAGAATGAAAGGAAGAAGAAAAAAGCAGGTAAATAGAAAATGAACCTCAGTAGCGACAGTACAGAAATCTGGTATCATTCGCGCGTCTTCGGGTGCGCCTCAAAGAGTTCTAGGTATCCGTAGAGCTGGATGGAAGCAGACAGGAGTCGCAGGAAATAATAGTGATAAAACAAAAAGCCCCTAACACATGTTACGTCTACTGGCACCGCCACCGTGAAGAAAAAAATTGAAAAGAAAATTGAAAAGGGTATTACCGTAGCGATGCAAAGAATGGTATAAAAATACAGTCGTACAGATGCGTTACGGAACACCCAAGAGCGCCTCCTCCTCCCCATGCGAAAGAATAAACGGGTATTCGTTCGTTCGCTCGTCAAATTCGTGGTCTCGTCGGGTATCTTCCGGCGGCTTTCTCCCCTTTCCTCGTTATAACCGTCCTCCCAAGAACAGATAAGGCGTAGGCGGGTGACTTATGTTTTCATTAGATTATATTCGCGATGCTGATCCTCTCCGTGCTGCGGCTCCCCGAGGCCGTTCCGGTCGGGCTATTTCTGTTGCTTCCGACTTCAGCCGCGCCGCTCCCTAGCATATTTGCTCCCGGCTCCGTCTTGATGGGCGGAAGCGTCTGTGCCCTCGGGACGTAGCCCGACGCCGGGCTCGCTGCGCCGGATGCGAGTTTCCTAGTAAGATCTATCAGGCTGTCCCATCCTCCCCAGTCCTCCCTCTCCTTGGCGCTCAGACCTGTTCGGATATCTGGGTGCGCCAGGCCCTAGCGGAATACGAAGGCATCGCTAAGGGGCCTCGCGCTCTGCCCCGTACCAGACCCAAGCCGTCTCGGTACTAGCTTGCATATCCGCGCTCGCGTATATCAAGAGTTCCTCATCCTTCAGGAGCGCCTCCTGGACGGCTCTAGGGTCCGGTAAAACCGCCTGCGGAGGGTAACCGGGCGTAGCCGATCGTGGTAGGACGGCCGATAGTTCCTGCTGCTTGGCTCCTAGGATCTGTATGAAGAACGATAGGAAGCGCCCGCACGGGATAGCGACGTCCCGCCGCACGTCGATCGACTTGAGGGCTCTTAGACAAGTAGAAGCCGACTCGTAGTGGCCCGTGAGGAGCAGGAATAACGTAGAGCGGAAGACGTGGGTGACGAGAAGGCTCGTGGCGGTATCAGCGAGCGTAGCGTTGGTCCGGGCGATCAGATTCGCCGTCTCTATCGCCGTGACTTTGCATTGCTGAACCGCGTCGCTTCGGGCCTCGGGGGCAGCCCGGGGCTAGGTTATGGCGATGCAGGAGCAGCCGAGCACTAAGGAGGTGCGCGAGAGGCATCAGCACGTGGGGGCGACCAGAGAAGCGCTGTTGGCTTCGTAGGCTTCGGGAAACATCTTCTGGCAAGCGGCAAAATGGCCGTCGAAGGACGCGAGGCGCGGCGGTTCGATCACCGCGTTAGAGAAGGCCTTCCTCATGGCGGAGAAGCACCGCACCACGTTGACGATGCCGTGTAGGAAGTGGGTCAGGGGTACGGCGTTAGAGGGGCATGGGGCCTTCCGTGTGGAGGAAGTGATCGTCGAACGGCTCGGGGAGGGCTACGTCGCAGTCGGCGTCGTCGATCATGAACGGGCGCCCGAGTTCTAGGGACAGCGTTCGGTCGAACGTATATATCGCCCACCAAACCCTCCTCCTCATATCCGCCTCGACCCTAGAGCGGATCCCGGACACTTCTAGGTGGAGATCGAGGTCCTGAGCGCTCCGCACGGCGCTGCCTAACCAAGTCCAAGCCGCCGACTTTAGATTCATCTCGTTCAGGGCGAGCGAGATGAGAAACGACGCCCGGACGTTATCTAGGTCGAGGTCGTCATTCCAGGGGTCTATCAAACTCCGCGACGCCTCCAGAAACTCGCCGGCCCGCAGCGTTCGGTCGGGATACGGGTCGTTGCTAAACAAGGATCCTATCGCTAGCACGGCTAAGAACATGGAATGCCAGGAGACGGGGCCCGCTGCGGATTAGTAGTATTCTGATAGAGCTCTTCCACCTGGTGCTGCAACGTAGGCCAATGTAGCATCGGCATCATGATATGCGCCGCTCCGTAATAAGCGTGAAGGAGCTTATCCACGGTCGCTTTCGCGGGCAGCGGCGGCCTAGGATGGTCGAACGCAGCGACGGCCGTCGGGGCTGTCGGAAAGGCGCGGGGGCTTTAGCACGCCTCTCGAGAAGTTTCGGAAAGCTGCCCTCGCCCTGGACGGATCTTGCAACAGAGAAGCGGTCCTCTTCCGTCTCCTGGGCTCGGAATTTAGGTCCGGAGGTAGCAGCTGCGGCAGCTGCTCCGCTCCCTCCGCGTCGACGTCCATGTTCTCGCCCCGTTCGGAAAGCGCACGCCTCAGGTTGCTGTTCTCTCTCCGTACCCTCTCTATCTGCTTCTCGAGATCCTGCACTTGCTTGATGGACGACATCCGCCGGTTGGTCTCTTTAGTAAATTGGCACTTGACGTTGCGGCTCGAGCATTCCGAGCAGCTAGTCGTCTCGGTAGCATCACACTTGACCTTTCTTTCCCGACAGGCATCGCAGCTTTATACATGCGTACAGGGCGTCGAGGAGAGAGGATTGGCTTTCCCATCGCCGAGAGGGGCTTTGGAAAAGCCAACACCCATCCTCCCAAAACCCCGTACCCAGAAGTTAGCGTTGGGTTTATTTCTACAAGGGGAAAAGAGAGAGAGAGAGAGAGAGAGAGAGAGAGAATAGGGGTCAACTGGGAAACTCCACCAAATCTATCCCATCCGCAAAGCCCCGAACCCGCATAAGATAACAAACACCGGTGCCGGGTCACATACCTTGGATCTTTCCGCCTCTGACGGTAGGCTCGCTTCTGGGCCGAGACGTTGGCGGACAGCTGCGCGCTGGAGAGTCCCGGAGTGCTCGCTACCGACTCGGTCGGGGGTAGGGAATCCCGGCCCATCACGGAAGTTGCCGTCACCGGCGTGTACGGCTGGAACCCCGTCTGCGTCGCTGGAGGCAACGGCGGAATTCCTATGTGCTGCTGCGCCTGGGCCGTACTAGACCTCGCGTTAGAACCCATCAAGTTGCCTAGGAGTTGGACCTGCGGGCGAGGCGAGGTTGCTGACGAGACCGAAGATGAATCATACGACCTCGTAGACGGATTGGGGGAACGAGGAAACGGGTTGTGCGACGACGCTGCCATTGTTTAAAAGGCTCCAGAGCCAAGCTACTGCTGGCGGTTGGGTCGGGCGGAGTTCTCCTCGGATCGGGCTCTCCCCAGTCGGGCGGCTTTCTGGGGAGAGTTACCGCTCAAGGAACATGCAGAGAGCTGTGCTGCGGTCGTCTTTTCGCGGACGGCCAAGTATCAGAACAGTGCCCAAGCACCATTCCACCGTTATCCTGACCTGGAATGATGAACATACGGCATGCGATGGGCTAAATTTTTTTTTCTTCTTTCTTCTCTTTCTGTTTCTTCTTCTTTTTTCTCTTTTCCTTTTCGGAGGGACGAGGAGATTGGAGCTGGATACCTCGCACCAAAGACCGCAGGGTCGGAGCCTAACCCGTGCAAAACCCTCGCCCTAGCTGGTCTCGATGAATCTTAGGAGACTAGTTGCCTTTTTGCGGTGTCGCAGCAGCGTTGTGTTACTAGACGAATTCGTTCCGGTTCTGGCCCTCTCTGCCCAGTCCGCCCTCTCTGACGGCTTTCGAACACCCAACAACACCAGCTCCGGCGGGGGGGCGCTCCCTAGGGCTACGCGAGACGAATGGACGGACGAAAACAGAGTCTCGACAAGCGCTATAGCTGTCGCGATCTAGCATCTAAAAAAAAAACCGTCTGTTGCATTCTTAGCTCAGGCTGGAGGCTTCCTCCGTCGTCAAAAATAGTGTCGAGAGGAGGACAGTTATCTAAACGTGAAGGGTGAGCCCGCCAGTAGGCGACGACGATCATGCGCAAATGTAAAAGGATAGATAGTATAACTACGATACGGGGTTTTCATGTGGTGTTACTTGAAAGAGGGATTCCCGGGGAGGGGCGACGACGACGACGGGTGGTCTGGCAAATGTGTTGTCTGGCGTTCGAGGACAGCCGGTAATAGGAGGGGGAGTAGCAAGTAAAAGTCCCGGAGAGGATTGCGATTTGAGGAGAAAAGGCGATGGCAAATCCGTCGATAGACAGGCTACTGCCGCTAGCACGCAGGTGTATAATCCATCTAGGTCTTCCCGCCCTGGTCCGGCGCCGAAGCAAAAATCGGAAATATATAATCTGGAGGGTCGAACTCGAATCCTTCCACTATGTACTAAGGACCCCTGCAAATAGTTACAGGGAATGGAAACCAAGCAGAGCGCTGGACGACAACTAGTCGACGGTAAGTAGAAACAAAAAAAAAAAAAAAGGCAGCTAGCTACGGTGTTTCGAGCTGCGCATGTAGGTGGGCCGCCGGCTTGGGCCCTAGCCTGACCCTAATATAAGCACAGGTCGCCATACTGTGGTAGAACCCTGGGACCTTGCTAGATCAAGGGTGGGCAAGCCGCGATGGCGAATCGGGCAACCGCTCCAAAAGGGCTTAACAGAGGTTCCAATGTATATGTAGGTAGATATATGTAGGTAGGTAGGTTAGGTATAATTATATTGCAGGTGTTATAAGGAAGCATATACATAAGGTAAAGTCGGTGGGTAGGTAGGTAGGTATTCGGCCTCAGTTCAACTACTGTCCGTAGTCTGGCCTACATAACCAGAACGTATTTAATTGTATCGTATTCTACATACATGCATAGGTAGGTGGGCGGATATTCTACATAACGTACCGCAGCGCATCAAGCTTGGGGGATGCGTCGCTCCCGCAAGGAGGGTGCCCGTCTTCTCTGGCTTGGGCAAGAGGCCGATGGCTTGTGAGAGGAACCCTCCCTTTTCCCCCAGGTTGATGCTAAATATGAACTATGTAAGGTGTGTACATACCTACATACATTCATGCGACAGCGCTTCCCTGCTACGGTAGGCATCCTGATGTCGGTTCGGCTGGCCTGCCCTAGCCATGTAAGAATCCTAGGCTATGCAACCTCCACACTGGAAAGCTGTACCGTACTTAGGTAGGTAGGTAGGTAGGTAGCAAAGCAGCGCATCGTTTTAGCGTGGGATATCTTAGGTAGGACTGGCTGGCGAGTCGGCACTCCCTCTCGGGTGTGCCAGGTAGACAAGGCCCGTTCGGGTTGCATGATGTGCATTCGGAACCTACCTAGGGAGTAAGCGTGTATGTACGTACGTGCGTATGTACACTCTTCTTCCCTACGTCCTCTTTTTCTTTTCCTCCTTTCTGCTACCTAGGTCAAATTCCCTATCCCCAATCAACGTCGCTATTATTATATTTCCCGCTATCATTCGCCGGCACCACCCCGGTCCTTCAGCTTCTTAACTTGGCGACGGGCTATGTGCCGGTTAGCTAGAAGCGGTGCGAGGTAAAAATATATGCACTGCGCAGTAATAACACCTATGCTACTTGTAGGGGTTTTCCCTGGCGAGCGGCAGCGGCCGGCCCGTCGTGTTTTAACGGCTCTCGACGGGCGTGGCTAAGACCAGACGAGCGTTACCCGTATGCCTACGCTTGCATAAATACCTACATGTAGGTATGTAGTGTATTGTACATCGTAGGTAGGTAGGTGGGTAGCCACCTATTGTAGGCAGACAAATCGTCTGTGAGCCCGTGACCCGATCGATTTCTTTGTTTTCTCTCTCTAAACGTATTTAATAAAACCTGGCATATGAAAAGAGGAGCGTCCCACCGGCGGACAACGGCTCGCGACAGGGTTGAATATGGTCGCTAACGACAGCTAGTTTGAAACGTACCAAAGATCGAACGCTCTCCGTGCTCACACCGATGTAACATGATCGCTTGGTTAAGCTAAACTAATAAACTCCGAGCAATTGGCACCCATGTAGGTATGTAGGTAGGTTGGTATGTATGCGTGTCGCGCGCTGCCGATTTCGATACCTCGCCTCGGATACGCTGGACTTGATGAGTTCCTTTTTTTTCTCTCTCTCTCTTTTGATTCTTCGAAAAAGTCAGACGGATAAACGAAGAGGCGTGCTTAGGTGACGAACGAGGGAGGAAAAAATAATAATAAAAAAACAAACGAGGGGATTCTGTCACAAGCTAATAGGCATTACCCAACCCCCGTGGCGTTCTTTTGGCGGTCCATGGCGGTCCATGGCTGTTCCCGGCTCGAAAGAACCGACCGTTGCTAGCCTGCCCCTCAATCTTTCTCGAACGAGTTAGCGATCCCGGGACGATCTGGTCATTTTCAAGGCACGTTTTGTCCTGGTGATAGCCCTAACGCTTTACATGGGAAGTTCCCTCGGCCTCGACTGTAGTAATCTGGCCGGGGGTCGAAAAGGGCATGGGGAACATGCAAGGTGCCGCAAAGAGATCACACTATAATACATAGTACGCAGCCTGCATAACAGCCTACCAGCTTTGGAGATCCCTGTCCGCGCGATTGAGGGACGATTCCGAAGAGGCAGGGTACAATGGAGTTTTCCGTCCTGGCAAGCCCAGTCCCGTCCCGTACCAAATAGACCAAAGGGTCGAATTATGCATCACGCTCCCATGGACGGACAGGCAGGTAGGCAGGCAGGCAGGCAGAAGACGACGTTACGCGATAGCACGGGACCTCTCGTCTCCCCGTTGTTTGCCACGGCCGCACCTAGGTCGACGCTCGACGAAGCTTTCTACCCGCAAACAAAATGCTGTGCGAGCAACCGACAGATGATATAACCCTAGCCCCCCAGACAGCAAATTATACCGAAGCCATGCTGATGCACACGCCTGATAACTTACTATTCTGCCTACCGGGTTTCCTAGCTGAGAACCGTGCCGCCTGACGGCGTCAAGCGCCGTTATATATTATACACTTCGTAGATGGCTGCATCGCGGCGTAGAAAGACGTTCAGAGATCTAGAGAACGTTGAACAGCCACCGAAAAGAGACGCCAACTAAGACGCCAACTAACAAAGAAAGAACCTACCCCAGCCGTGGGCGACGGGATAGCCAATACGAACGGCGCCGCACGAGGGCGCTATATATCGCGAACAGGAATATACCTTACCTACCTAGGTATACGCGCATGACGGTTCAGATTCGGACCTAGGTAAGTAACGGGTATCGTACCTACTTTACTTCAGTACCCGTCTACCCTACGTACCTCACCTAAAGTATAATTACGAAGACCCCGGAAGTTAACGGCAGCTGATATCAACAATATGTCACTACCTAGGTAAGGAAAGACATTGTCTCAAGAATCTCCGTCCGCGTATCTAGAAACTCGTCGTTCGTTCTAAGCGAATCCGAATCATCCCAAGCGGCGACGGCTTCTTATGAGAACCTTCATATGCGTTTCTAAGAGAATATGCCCATAAAAAACAGATCCACGTTCTATTCCCTTGCCATTTCGCCCGAAGACCGGTAGTCAATCTTATTCGAGTCACGACGCTGGGTAGGTACCTATTTTAAAGGAACCGGGAAGTCCGAGATCCCTTTACCGAAGCCTGTTTCGAGCAAAGGCAAGAATAATACGGATGGATAGAGGCCACGCGGATGGGTAGTAACAAGTTATCAAGCTAAAACAAGGGACAAGGATTCGAAGTTGTATTAAGGTGACTGAACCCTGGAGGATCTTCAGCAATCATATAACGACTATGCAGCTATGTAGAATAGTATGAGCCCGTCAATCAGATCATGGAGATCCGGACACCCATCCCACGCTAATCCTCAACTCTTGGTCCGAGCTACTAGAGATAGCTGAGAATTTCTCAAAACGGAACGTCGGTCTACGTACGAGTGACGAATAATCCGTCAACCGGATTCGGCTCTGGTAGGTACCGTACCTGTCTGACTCCAGCAGCGGGGTTACGCCAGGTAACAGTAGGTAAGTTATTGGTTCCAATCGAGGCTGAAGTTAAACCGGAATCGGCAGATAGCTGCATGTCAAATATCGAGATCGTCAGGGGACCCGAGTCTTTCAAGAAGATGGATGGCAAGCTCTCGAGATCACAACACAGGGGATGAAGCAACACTCATTTCACCGAGTTACGAATCCTGATGGCTACCTGGGTAGGTAGTGTAGGTACCTACCTAATGTAAGTAATAGAGGTAGAGAAGGGCACAGTACACTACACGGACGTATGTAGGGCAAGGTTAGGTAGGTACCCGGATACCTATGGGTGGGTGGGCACGAGGATGTGGACAGGCAAAACAAACATTGCTGGACCGACGGCTCGGCGTTTAAATAACGCTTCATATTTATAAACACTGTATTATACGATCATAGCATGTACTTAACCTTAGGCGTGTAGATATGTACATACACTAAGAGAGAAACCGCTTAGAATACGGAGGAGTGGACGTATATATATGGGAACAATTATCAGGTGAGGAACCACCGAAGATCCTTACGGTATAATACGCAGTAAATGGGTATCTATCAAGAAGAAAAGAGTTGTTACCCAAGGGACCTTGGCTTGGCTTGGCTTTTCAGGAGAGATTATGGCCGACTTCTAGGGCTGTCGGTTTCATGCTTGCGCCACACTCATCGTTTGTTACAGAAGTGGAGTCCCTGTAGTATATTAGACTCGCGATATAGGTACAAAATATGGATGTACGCATTAACTCATTAACTTCCGAGCCAGAGCCTTAGTTCTATAAGGTGAGCTAGGTAAGGGGCAGCTACCTATCACTACGGTACTCATAGGGAAAGAGGAAGGGGAAGGGGAAGGGGAAGATTGCCCTAATCGCTTAGAGGTAATGAAGGAAAAAGAGATGAAGTTCTAACGTAGAGGGGTTAAACGTTGGTAGGAAGCAAGCGTGACAGTAACACTCGTTACGTGGTAACCTACCGACCATACCAACCTACCCAGATAGCGTGGCTTGAGACGCGTGCATATTGCCGCAGCAGAACCAACCCGGCCAACCCATGAGAACTTACGGCGTACCCAACTAACCAAGGGATGACTTTGAAGACGAATCTGGGCGCGGAAGACATCCGACCGGATGAACGTTACGTGTAGGATGCTATGTATAATAAAACGACGTTGATCACTCAGCCATCTCGGTCTTCTAGAAGCATTCCTTACAACCCACCTTCTCAAACGAGGCACTCACATTTTTAATTTATCTGTTACAGGGCTAGGTAGGGAAGATACGCTTACGGCTTGCATCAGGGATCTCTAATTCGCTCTATCAACCTATCCTATAGATTCATGTATCGTATCGTACCTAACGTAGCCTCCGTGCTCATTCCTGAGCAGATTTGCGATACACCCCACCAGAGATTGAAGACCACCTACATCGCTTATGTCGGTGCTATGTGTCTGAACCGAAGAAAATAGCACCGTAGAGGTTTGGGCCGTTTACGACGGACGAAATATAAAAATATAAGGCCCCAGCTCCGCTAGCCGGTATCCTTGGACCAAGGCAAACTCGCTCACGAAATTTATCGCCTACATATCTACTCGCTCGCTGCCTACCTGACTCTAGCCTTTGGAAAAGAGGTGGGGACGAACAGGCACGACAGATCGGACACACATAGGTATTATGAGTATGTACCTAGACAGGGACTATCTTTTACCTAGGTAATTACTAGGTAAAACTACCTTCGTCCTAAGTACAGCACCTACCTACCTATCGTACGTAGCGGGTATATGCCTTGCGATCTAATCTAGATTCTCTGAGCCGGTACTTCGTAGCTCGCCGCAAGACGGATCTTCCCCCGCTCCCTTCCTCCCTTCGCGAAGGTACACGACGCTATTTTGCCAGGCTAAATTCGCGTCGCATTTTTGTGTTAGCCCCCCCCCCCCCTCCCTTCCATGCGTATCAGAATTCGCAGGGCAACTAGCATCCCAGCGTCCCCCATTCCTGGGATCGCGTGCGGCTGGCGCGGCCGTCGCTTCTCGGTTCTCTCCGAACGTCTCAAACGCCGGGGGAGGTGGGGGAGGGATTTGTACAATACATGCGTCGATCGAGTACATAGAAAGAAGACAACCGTTCGGTATACCTAAAGTAAGTTAGGTACCGCGGTCAGCTTCGCAAAACCAAAACCAAGAGAGCTCGTGATAGCGATTGCTTCCTAGAACGTGCCGAACTTTAGACGGATCTCTCTTACTATGGGAGATGGAAGCCCCTACAATTGGATTATACACCGGACCCAAAATTGAACCTGCGTCGACCAAACTTGAACCTGAACCGCCTCTGGTACCGTGTAATATGACAGGTCACGACCGGTCCGTTTCACAGCAGCCAAACATGAACCTCCCCGGTTTTGTTATGCTGGGAACCGGATAGCTGAATACCGTCAGGTAGGTACCTCCCATGGCAATATGTACAAAACCACGAGGCAGTGAGTTTCCTAGGTAGGTAGTGGGCATCTCGAGCCAGAGTAAACTTCTTGCCGACGGCCGTTTGCATTATCTCTGCGCCTACCCGCGCCTTCAATCTCGGCCTGGACACACTCCCACGTTCCGGGTTCTCCACGCGACTGACCTGCAGGGCAGTCACCGACAAGCGGCGCGGTGCCTGCACCGTGGCGATCTATATTTCCATACGAGCCGCGCCAGATAGACAGTTATATAGTACGTATTCGAGCTTTCTCCTGATGGTAAACAAGCAAGTCAGGGGCCGAAACCCACGATACCGCAGCAAGCCGCGTCCTTCCCATCCAACCACCACCACCACCACCACACCTCGGCCTCCCTCCGGTTACTTTACTTAGGAGTGGCCTTGTAGTACTTAGGTACGCCGATCCTGCGAAACGGCCACCGTCGGCGTATGAGGTGCTACATTATGGTATAGTTTGTCAGGAGGAATAGAAACTCGAACTACCGTCGTGATTAAAGCACGCTAATCTCACGTGTGCTTATTCCAACGCTCCTACGTGCGGTACAGCGCAATACAAGCACATGCGTAGGTAGGTACACATAGCATCTCTCCTCAGGGGACAAGCAGGTGGATTCTACGACGATATCTCCCGAGAAGAAGACCACGTCACCAGCACTCCCAGCTCCAAAGACCCGAGCATCTCCAAGCCCCATCGACGACGATCGCCGGCAGCAGATAGGTGGCAGACTACCTGACCCAATCATAAGGGTAGTTGACGGACAAGGCGCGCACATAGCCACGAGGGCAGCGAATCCATTGGAAGCGTCGCGATTCGAGCTCGACAACCTACGCACACACGTTCGGTCGGGGGAAGGTCCTGTTAGTTATCGGCAATTCCTCAAGGACGCATGGACGAGAACCCTGGTACCGAGGTCGCATGGTGGTAAGTATAAGGACGCATGGGGAAACTTGCCCAATGGAGCCAAGGGGCCGCGTGCCAGTTAGGTAGCGGCCGAATGCCGACCTCGCGGGACGAGGCCCATGACGAGAAGTCCGCTCCGCACTCATTTGAAACACGGACGTTACCCCTTTCGTCAAGCTGAGGCTCCCCGTAAAAAAAGAGCTCGAGGGGAAGGGGGGGAGAGGGGATAGCGTAGGAACCGAAGATGCCATAGCAGTACATGTAGGCCGTAAGCGGACAAGTCTCCTGAGCTACCCACTGGACACCGCACACGTTACGTACTGCATTGTAGATACAATGCCTCCTACCTACCCACCTAATGTATGCACGCGATGACCAACATGTACGACTTCGTCCTCAGTGGAATCTTTCGCCTGTTGCCGATATCCTGATTCGCCGTACCTTGTTGCTGCTGCGCTACTACATGGTCGGAGCGTCCGCGGGCGGGGGGGCCAGAATCCATCCATCCTCTGAACGCTTTATAAGGTAGCATCCCATCCCGTGTGACTTGGAAAGCATGCAGTACGCGTGACGCATCACAAGTCTAATGCGCTGAGCTAGTACGCAAGCATCATGAAGACGCCGGCGGAGGGCCCTCTCACCCCTCTTTGGAAACGCGAGCGTGCGCGTACCGTATACGGTATGTACAGGTAGCACAGGTAAGCTATCAGAAAAGAACAGAGGGCACATTCGTCTAGGAGAAGCAAGACAGCGACCCTGCTTTCCTCTTCTCCCCCTCCGTCTCTCCGCCTTCCTCCAGCGCCTCCGGCCAGCCAAGAGAATCGAATACCACCGCGGCACTTCAGATGATTCACCCCTGCATCGGCATGGCCTCGAGAGAAAGGAAGATGGTCCGCGCCGGGGACGACGCGAGAGGCGCCTCGAACCGCGGACCTCAGACTTACTACCTGGAGTTACCAAATCATTGGTTCTGTACGCAACCGAGCCACCAGATGCTTTCGCAATCGCATGCGTCGACGTGATACCGAAGCCGTTCGCCCCGCGCGCGCGCAAGCTACGCAGGACGACATATGGTCTCGGAGGTGGAAGTGATACGGACTAAGACAAGACATGCGGTGAAACGAACGACATCGGTATCACTCTCCCAACGACCAACGATTCAACGAACGTCGCTTTCCCTATCTACGTCTCTCCCTTACGGTTCCTCCCGTGGGTCCGATGGACCTTCCGATTTGAAGCTCCATCTCAGGATCTGTTGGTCCGGACTACTTGCCTGCCGGGAGCGAATAGCGAGATTAAACGACCCGCAGCGCCCGTAACTTTAGGGGGGCTTAAGGGGAAAAGAAGAGAAGGGGGAGGGAAAGAAGAAAAAGATCCGAAGCTATAGGATTTGGACTGCGTGGGATTTGCACCGACTTTTTTCTTACCTTGCTCAGCTGGGTGCTTTAGCGTACGTTGCGGCTGAGGAGCGCACGTGTGCTAGGGGTTTCCGCCTGGGGTGAAGATCGTCAATTGTAGGTACTGTAGGTAAGTAGGGTAGGTAGTAGGCTCGCGGCGCATGCGCTGCCACGAGGTTTTCTTCTTCCCCTTTACTCTCTTTTATGTTCTCCTTATAATAACGCTCGGGGTATGGGACCGTGGTTCGTACGTCCCGGTCTAAAGAGCGATTAGGAAAACGTGGCAGAAGTAAAGGGGCACATGGAGGATCTGCGCCGCCGATCTCTAATGCGTACATACATAGCTCTCACAGGAAAACCCCTCTTGTTATAGATACCTACCTACTACTCAGAGCGCTAGTCTTGCTAGCCTGTTGCCGCGACATATTCGCAGACTTCTTTACTCGGAATTCCACGATGCTCTGGTAGGGGCTGGTTTCGTCACGGTTCTTGTAACGGAGCCATTCGTGTGGGATAATTTCAAAAGCGGTTGCAGATAAGGACCAACGATTGCTCTCGGTCCCGACGGGGAGCAGGTTACCCAAAGGTTACGGGAATTTAACGTTGTATTGTAAAGGAGCCTTGGCGCCGTATCTTCATCTGCTTACCTCCGCTGCTGAATGTAAATCGGCGACCCTTCTCGCTATGTGTACGATGTGCCGTTACCGATTTAGCTCGTCGCTGAGAGACGAGCGACCCCGCGAAGCCTAGGGGAAGAGGAGGCGAGTTGGATCCCGAACTCTTCGAAAAGGGGGTGGTAGGAGGGCGGAGACGCAAGTGCATAATGCGGTTCGGGATCCCTAGTAAAGCATTCCCTGACGAATATCCAATGGCCGGCGTTCCCTTGCAGCAGTAGCCGAATGGATGCTGGCAACCTATCTTCATCAAGCCGGGGCTATCCTGGGGATCGCAGCCGAGATCCAAGCTTTTGAAAGGTTGAACGTGGCAGTACATAGTAATCGCACGCACGCGTGTGATTACAGGCCGACCGCAACCGCCGATCTCCTGTCTGTCATCGTAGTTTTGCTGCGATCTTCCGGAGTGTCCCAACCGGGATCCAGTTTTACCTCGTTCTGATCGACGACGCAGATAGTTATTTATATCTTCCTATTTTCGACGGTTCCTTTATCTTTCCTTTTCTTATCTATTTCCCCGTCGGGATGCTACCGAGTTCGGGAAGGGGGATGAGGAGAAGGAGAAGGTGAAGGTGAAGGAGGGCAGTACTTCCTTTGTCATTTTCTGGGCTCTTCGGACTACCGCGTCCATGTCTAATACTACACTTCAACATGAGTCAGCAGGCGGGGAGCGCCGGGAGATTGTTCCTGGCAGATATCATGCTCGAGCGGTTATTTCGACGCATACATAGGTAGGTATCTACTTAGGCACCTCGGTAGGTACCAAAATCTTTTAAAGGCGCTGGCTGTTATTACACGTAGTGTCGCAGGCCTTCTGAATTATCATGTACAATACAACACTACCGAACGATAGTTGTAAACAGTCCCAGGCTTTCTTCACTGCATTTCCCAATTTAGATACCTGGTAGGTTTGGTACCTTAGGTACATGTGGAAAGTTGACATGGAAAATACTGTCGAGAGGCACGTAATACGACCTTGCACCTATGTCGGCCACGTCCTTGGGGGAAGGGACCCGGACCGCCTATCGATATTGATGATGTCCAATTGGGATAGGCTCCCTCTATACCTATGCCATAGATGCTCTATGTATTTATCTTAGGAATAATGAGAGAGAGGAGAGAAAAGGAAAACAGGGAAAAAGAAAAAAATAATGCAACTGGTGAGGGTTAAGAACTCAAAATCCATAATAACGGTTGGACGGATCTAAATAAAGTCTTGCAAACCCTCGGCGCTTGCAAGAGAAGGGAGTTGCTTCGCCAGACGACGTACGGCAGACCCCGAACTTCAGGAGACCGTGTTAGACATGTGCAATGGGCCGCTGCACGAGTTTCTCGCGGCCTTGCCGAAAACCGAGCATCACATACACCTCGAGGGTTCCCTGGAGCCGGATACCCTATTCGAGCTCGCAACCAAGAACGGCGTTATTCTTCCCGTCTCCGTCGACCCGGCTTTCGCTTCCGCGGAATGCCTCCGTAAGCGATACGAGAAATTCGAGAACCTCGACGATTTCCTCGGCTACTACTACGTGGGCATGTCAGTTCTGACGGACGGATCCGACTTCGAGACCTTAGCGTACGCCTACTTCGCCAAGGCCGCCTCGCAAAACGTCCGCCACGCCGAGGTTTTCTTCGATCCGCAAGCCCATACGATCCGGGGCGTCCTGCTCCCGACCATCGTGGAAGGGTTCAAGAGAGCGCAGGCGAGAGCGGAGGCCGACTTCGGCATGACCGCGCAGCTGATCATGTGCTTGCTGAGGCATCTACCCCTCGGGAGAGCTATGGAAACGTTCACGCAAGCGAAAGGCGAGGGTTGGTTCGAAGACGGGACTCTCGCCGCCATCGGTATGGACTCGTCCGAGGTTCCGTTCCCACCGGCGGCGTGGAAGGACCTCTACGACGCGGCGAAGGAGTCCGCCATCCGAAGGACGATCCACGCCGGCGAAGAGGGCCCTTCCCACTACGTCACCCAGGCCCTCGACGTGCTGGACGTGCAACGCATAGACCACGGCGTCCGAGCCCTAACGGACGGGGACGACGCGTTAGTTTCGCGCCTCGCCTCTTCCAAAACCCTGCTAACCTTGTGTCCCTTGTCGAACGTCAAGCTAAATTGCATCGACTCGATAGGCTCGTTTCCCCTGAGGAGGCTGGTCGAGTCCGGCGTCAGGTTCAGCATCAACAGCGACGACCCGGCCTACTTCGGGGGCTATATACTTGAGAATTACTGTGCGCTTCAGGAAGCGTTTGGCCTGAGCATAAGGGAGTGGGAAATGATCGCGAAGGGCGCCGTCTTGGGTAGCTGGTGCGCCGAAGAGAGGAGAACCCAGCTCCTAGAGGAGATAGGAGATGTTGCCGACGAATGGAGCAGAAGGTTGGAAAGATAAGACGACCGCTCGAGATACGTAGACGAACGGCGTACCCGTGCATATTTTGGGAATACGCCTGCGCTGCCATCGGCAATCTTGAGCGGGCGGATACTTCTGAAGCCCCGGCCTCGCAGGCTAAGGTATAATATCTACCTACCTACCTAGTCGTCTGTGACAAGCCACTTACGTAGGCCTACACCGGATAGGTAGCGCCCAGCTAGTTATTTGGTGTGATGCGGCGGGCTTAGGTCCTCCACGCTTATTCTTTCGTGTTTGTACCATAGAAACTTGGGCAAACGAGTTTGGTTACACGTTCTTCCACTTCCCAGTCACGAGCCAACAAGTACCTACTACCTACATACCTGCCTACCTACCTAGCCAAAAATAGGTCTCATAACGTAGTCCTGCAGAGTAAGCGGCCTTCTCGGTAGAGGCCTACCTACCGGATGTTTGCACGAACAGATAGCTCACATGCACGGTAAGACGGTTTGCCCGGCCGGAGTTCCTGATCCACGGCACCGGGAAGAAATTAAGACTGCCTGCTCGAGCATGTACCTATATAGTATATAGTACGGATGGTCACTTTTGTCATAGGTACATACCTAGGTAGGTAGGTAGTGATAGTGAGGCCTAAAAGAGACGAGACGAGAGGCTTCATACTCGACGTCTAATCCAAACATCGTAGAATTACAGATGATACTAATATTAATATTAGTCTCTATAGCCAATGACCCGATATCCTGTCTTACATGACATCTCAAGCTTATTGCTATCGCAAGACTTAAAAGACTGCAGGTACCTATACGTCCCCGGCAACGATACCTACGCAGCCAGGACCGAACACAGAAATGGGAAATGACGAGAATGATGTAGCCGGGATGTACCGCCTGCCGGCTATAGCTTCGCGTTTACTACGGCACGTGGAACGAAGTCTTAAGGAATAGGTACCTCGTGTTCGTCTCTATCAAACGTGACCCGCCATGTTGCAGGTTACTCTTGTATACCTCTACCCTCCCGGGCGATACCTTAGGTATATATATCGCAACGTTCTTTATGAGCGCAGTGCTGCCGGAAATGACGTCAATGATTT